>JAMPIV010014803.1:432500-479327 GCA_024509875.1 Oreohelix idahoensis
GACATGATGGCCGGTACCTCTTGTTGTCAGCCCTGTGCCATCGAACAGTGACTTGTTCCACTGTAAGATGTCAGCTGAGACAAACTGTAAACGTTAATGTCAGTCAAAGCACCATTCGCAGACGTTTACATGAATTTGGACTGGCTGTTCGACGTCCTGCAGTCAGAATCCCTTTTACTCCTGCTCATTGCAGGGCCCGTGTTGCTTGGTGTCGCGAGCACATCCGATGGACAAGGCAACAATGGAGTCAAGTTCTCTTCACTGATGAATCTCGCTTCACTGTGTCATTCAATGATGGCAGGATTCGAGTTTGGAGATGACCAGGAGAGCGATTTGCTGATGACACAATTCGAGAGGTGGATCGTTATTGTAGGGGTTCTGTCATGGTCTGGGGAGGCTTCTACAGACACGGCAGGACCCCACTCTACATCATCCAAGGCAACTTGACCGGCCCAAGATACCAGAACGAAATCTTGAGACCAATTGTTCAGCCTGCTCTGGAAGCCATAGGTGGTAATGCCATCCTCCAAGATGATAACGCTCGACCCCATCGAGCTCGTGTGGTGAATGAGTTTATTCAGCAACATGGGATCATCAGGATGGCGTGGCCAGCTCATTTACCTGACCTTTCTCCGATTGAGCACCTCTGGGATGTCCTTGGTCGAAGATTGTCAACAAATCACCCCCTGCCAATGGATGTTGCACAGCTGACTACATTTCTGCTTCAGGAATGGCAAGCTGTTCCTCAGGATACTCTTCGGACCCTTCTGGACTCGATGCGTCTACGCTGTCTTGAATGCCTTGCTGCAAACGGTGGTCATACTCGATTTTGAAATGTCTATTTGTCCAATATCTATTGTGTGACTTTTGAAAATGTGGGTGACACACTTCACAGCTTCATTGCGTTTGAACGTGTGTTTCCATTTCTTTACGTTACATGTCAATTTGGTATTCAATAAATGCCGTTTTTACTTATACCAATTACGTTTATATCAGATTTGTTTTATGGTTTCAACCAAGGTTTTTTTAAGTGGCCCTTGACTTTTGACGAGTCCACTTGTAAATATTTAAAAAAAATATATATTTCAGTTCCAAAAAAAAAACCGATACAAGTCAATGCATGTTACGTATCTGTCTGTCTGTCTATCTACCTATCTATTAATCAATCAATCAATCAATCTATTAATCTATCTATCTATCTATCTATCTATCTATCTATCTATCTATCTATCTATCTATCTATCTATCTATCTATCTACCTAGTAAGAAAGAAGGAAGGAAAACACTAGGGAACAGGTAACTCTTACATGTGCTTACATGTACTGTAATAGTTATCGTTCTTGGAATCCGAATAAGAACGGCTAACAATGCACGCAAAAATACAAAGCCAAAACGCGATTTGAAAGTTTCTGCAATTTGCTACTATGCTACTAGCAATTAACTTGACAATACTTCTTAGGTTTCGTTAAATTGCTTTTCAAAACGTTAAAAGACGCAGAAATTAAAATCTAAAATATAATTAGTTGTTTCTGAATGGTTAAAATAATTTATATACAGATACGTAACTATATATATATATATATATATATATATATATATATATATATATATATATATATATATATATATATATATATATATATATATATATATAGTTACGTATCTGTGTATATATATATATATATATATATATATATATATATATATATATATATATATATATATATATATATATATATATATATATATATATATATATATATATATATATATATATATATATATATATATATATATATATATATATATATATATATATATATATATATATATATATATATATATATATATATATATATATATATATATATATATATATATATATATATATATATATATATATATATATATATATATATATATATATATATATATATATATATATATATATATATATATATATATATATATATATATATATATATATATATATATATATATATATATATATATATATATATATATATATATATATATATATATATATATATATATATATATATATATATATATATATATATATATATATATATATATATATATATATAGCAGTCCACAGATGCTGAACTCGCTTAAGGGGAGGTTTCACCTAAAATTATATTTTTCTTATTTTTGACTTTACAAGCTTCAAATTTTTTTTTGCATGTTTAGGACATCAAAGCATCTAATAAAAAATGCTGAATCATTGGAAAATAATTATATTGGGTCCTAATTTGAATACTGTTACTGTCGCGAGAGGGTTGAGATGTTATTAAGATATAATAAGATATCCTGGACAAATAGTTGTATCAGGTGATACCAGGATAGTGCCAGATAAGAGATATAAGTAATACCCCCTTCTCTGAAAAGAGTAAGGTTTTGGATATCAAAGGTAGGGTCAAGCTGTATAAGTTTCCAGGTATGATGTTATTGTATTATCCTGGATCCCTATGGGCTCCCTCTCAAGATCCTCCCTTGATTATTATATTATTATTATTATTGTTGACTCTGCTAGGGGATATTAACAAAATTATTTCCAACAAGAACATAAACTCAACTTTAATAAGTAAGTAAAACCTGCTGGTAAATATTTACAGTTTATTTAGCTTATACCGTTTCTCTGTTTGGTCTGGAAAGTTTGAAATGAAATCAAATTTATTTACAACAATAAATCAATAAACATTGAAAATAATTAACAATCTTAAAAAGTCATTCACTTGTTGAAGGTTATCACCTAGGTTAATTATCTCCTTTTAAATAACATTTATATGATACTAATGAGTTTTGTCACTATTTCTTGACTGTGAAGCTAGTAATGGATAAATTTATGTCCACACTTTTCATCATACACTGTAGGCAATCTTTATTAGTATCTTGTTTGTTAATGTCGGGGTATAATCTGGATACGATGACTAGTGGCTTTGTTTTGCCACTTATCTGTTGTTTAGAGATCGTTCACACTCCTGCCATGGACGGACAAGTATTATGAATTCTTCCAGGCAGTGGAAGCTGGGTATCTGGCTCTGTTGACCACAAGAGCGCTCGCACCACAGAGTCCAACAGAGGTGGATGACTCTTCTAAGTTGGTGTAGTTTTCAGGATAAAACCCTCAAGCACACACAGACGGGCTGTTAATGGGCATTTATGGTCTGCTCTTCAGATGCAGTTGGCAAAGGCACACTTCATTAACAATTTTACCGCTTCTTCTACTCGATGTGTTTTTCAAATCTTATGGCCTCAATTTAGCAAGGGCAAGGTCTATTTATACTAGCACATCCGGCGTATCGGAACGCAGGGGGCTAAAGTGGTATTGCGAATCTCAAAATGAGGCATAATTTGTCTCTCTGTTCAATTATTAAAAAACTATTTTCCCAATTATCTTTCTTATTTCTGGAGCGGTTTTATTCATCCAAAGCTTTAATTATACCCTGAATTATTCTTTATCTATCTATCTAATAATCTTTTAGTCTCCTAAGTGTATTTCATTTTATGCATACTTTAAACAGCTAAATTAGGGACTAATCTGATGTGTCGAGGCCTTTCCGCTCGATTTTTCTCTCTTAATAAACTACTTTCCGAGGACGTCTTTACACCTACTTCTAAAGTAACATTCCTGTTGTTGAATTAGGACAGTTCTTACAATGTATGGCGCGCGGTGTGGTCAGAGTTACTGAGAATTTTACAGAAGGCCGTGTTGTGAAACAGACTAACTCACGACAGTTACTAAAAACAGAAACGTTTTTGTGTCAAGATGCACACTTTATTTGCAAAGATAGGAAATTGGAATTTGGCTTGCACATAGATCACAGCATTCTCAAGACTCCCTTTTAGTTTCATCTTTATAAACTGTCCGAGTAATTTTTCTATGAATTTTCAAAAATTATACCTATTTTTCTTGATAAAAATACAGGGTTGAGATACTTTAAAAATTCACTGATCAAAACGTTACAGGTTTATACTTTTAAAATTAGCAGGGAATAAGCACTACGGTATGCGATCACAGTATGCAAAGTTTAAAACCTTTAGCTTTAAAATATTTGGAGTAATCCTGACATAATTTCATCAAAATTGCTGAAAAACAGTATCGTAGAAAATTGCATAATACAGGGAAAACATGCCTTAAAATTGTCATACTCACATTAGAATCCACCATCTGCATATCCATTCTCTTTGTTGGTATTCTTATGATCCAGGAAAGATTTTCTGTGCCTGTATTCTGCTTTTTTCATATCATATGATCTTAGGGAAGCAGAGACTCGTGCCGAGTCAAAACCAGAAAATCCTTTGAAGCAGTATTTCCCAAAAGATAGACCAAGATTTTCAAAAATTCTTCTTCTCCCAAGTTCTTCATCATTGAAAACTATCAAAGCATCATAAACTAAAAGTTCTAATCTGTCTCTTCCTACAAATGGTGCTTTGTGACATCTGTTCCAGATGACATTGTGGAAAGACTCATTAGAGTTCTGTGTTCCTCCATGAAGACATTTTGACAACAAGAAGTCTGAAAACAATTCATCAAAGACAGGCTGAATTTCTTTAATGACAAATTTAGGCAGCCTGTTTTTGTTAGCCTTGTTTAAATCCTTTGGGCACCAATCTCCACAATCTTCACGATCTCCAACACGATGCTTGAGAATGGCCATTATGCTTTTTTCATATTGGAAATTGAACCAATATTTCCTCTTATTGCGGCACCGTAATGACCTTGTATCCTCATAATAGCACTGTCAACCTTCCAAAATTTCCAATACCCTTATACTTTTTCCCATCTTCTTCATACTGCTTGCCTTTACATTCTGCAACTTTATCAAGGAGACGTCGTCCCATTCGTTTCTGAACAGCATTCTAATTTTTCGATTTGAAGTACAGGATACATTTGTGGCTTTGCCTCGATTTTCGCTCAACTGGAAGAAATTCTGAATGTCTCGGCCAATTCTCTTCTCTTGCTTCATTAAAAAAACACCAGTTCAGTCGACATCTGATTACTAGAATTCTCGGCTAAGTCGTGGTAATTTTTCTGTCCCTACTTAGAATTGGACTAGCCAGAAGAGGTTCTGCCTTTATCGCCTACGTCACAGTATTAAGCGGTCTGTCCATAATTTTTTGTTGGTGAACAGGCGATACAAGTTGAATAAACGTCTGGGCAACTATAAGGACACTACAATGCTATATATATATATATATAATTCTGTTCTTCTCATTGTTACTCTAGTTCTGTTGCATTATATCGTGCCTGCTAGATTCATTGTTTGTCATAAAGTTAAAACAAATGTATTAAATAGTCGCTAAACTCATATTCTTTTCTTTCTTTCACAGGGATTTCTTTTGGCTTTATTGTTTTGCTTCTTAAATGAAGAGGTAAGATGCATCAGGAATAGTAACGTGTATAAACAGACAACATAAATGTATGTCTCTTGTTTCTAACGTATTGTAGTACACAGTAATACAGGAAAAATAAGGTCATGATTAGAAGGTAAAGGTGATCATAATGTATATCGTTGTAGGGAAGTGAAATGTTCGAAAATTCACTGTACTAAGTCCAGCTTCATGTGGTGGTGTGACCAATTCCCTTCTTATGTGCCTTTACCTTCCATAACTCAAGAGCAGATACAGGTACCCTTTACAACTGAGTAGAATGAAGCGTGATGCTACGTGGTTTTGAGTCTGAAACCCCGTACCTTCGTCGTGAAAGTCAAGCCCTGTAACTTCTCTGGCAATCTCGTGCTCGACGTCACGCTATCACACTTTGAAAAAGTGAATTGATTCAAATGTTTCAACCACCTAGTTCCAGACATCACATGATAGAAACTGAAAGAGAGAATTAAAAAGACCATTACTTTAATTTACGACCAGTCCCAGATTTTAATAAGTAAAATATTTCTATAGCAAAAAATAAGGAATTAATAAATATATAATTTATGCCAGAACTCTACCACCCATGCAAACGTAGAACGATGATCAAGAAGCGTGAATGATTAAAGCTATACAAGGAGAATATATAATTCACCAACTGATTCGACATAATCGGAATGGAGCCATACTGTTGGAAGCATGGACACAGAACAATAATGTTAAATGGAAGAAGTCACCCTTACTGAAAACTGATCAATGTTGATGGTTGATACACTGTAGAAGTGTAATATGATTAAATATATTCTCATTTAGAGTGTCTACAATGAGTACTTTAACATAGCGCTGAGATCGAGTTCTTCAGCGAAAGAAAGAGAACGTAGAAGGAACCATACTTCGCACAGGTTAATTGTTTTACACCTCCTTGGTTACGAAAGTACACAAATTAAATGGCTTATCTGTGGAAAATTTCCAGTAAGTATATCTTAAGACGTTTCCTGTTATTCTGCACCTCAGTGCTTGTGTCTCTTATGTTAACTTAAGACTGGAATTGGAACCAAAGACTGGCATGTCGTAAGATCCAGTTAAGATTGTGCAATAGACTAACAATTTAACTATAAAACACATAGCTATATAAACCACTCATGCAAGTACACATGAAGTGCTTTAACGCATGATTACTGGAAGTGGGCTAACTATGGTGATGACGTCAAGCTCCTTAAAGAGGAAAAAGGAATATAAACTCATTCAAACCTAGAACAGGAAGTAAAGTTATTTTGCACATTAAATGAATAGCTGGGTTCTAATCTATATTGATTTTTCTCATACGATATTTTTTTACCCTTGTTATTTGCTCTCTAATTTTGTACTGGCACTGTCGCTGCAATTTTCAGCAACATTTACTGCAAATAGTATTACAATTTTGTCTTCTGTTTCAAAATCTAACTTCAAAACAATAGCCTAAATACAAAACCATGCTGAAAGAATCATTAAAGAAGCAATGAAATCAGCTTTAATAAATTAAATGAACAAGTTAACAAAATAACAATCAATGCATTGACAGGAGCCAACAGAATACTACAACAGGCGGTAACATTTAAAAGGCTCGCAAACCATCAAATAAATGATAGACTGAAAGGATACGGTCGGGGTAGTCTCAAGAGGTGCTGCCTTCCACAAAAAAGTAGAACTCGCTCCCACAGTATCAGACATTATACGGACTAAGGTAGAGCCACTAACGATAAGCAGTATATTCCCAACATGAAAGAGAATAAGAATCCCAGAGCTGATTGAAAACATATCAAACGTAAGAACAATACGTCAGCCAAATGTATGTAGCTATGGAAATCTATTCTCTCTCTCTCTCTCTCTCTCTCTCTCTCTCTCTCTCTCTCTCTCTTTCTCTCTCTCTCTCTCTCTCTCTCTCTCTCTCTCTCTCTCGCTCTCTCTCTCTCTCTCTATATATATATATATATATATATATATATATATATATATATATATATAGTATATATATATATATATATATATATATATATATATATATATATATATATATATATATATATATATATAAGGGCTAGGATTTTTAACGATTAATTAATCGATTAATCCGTAAAAATATCGATTAATTTATATAAAATTGTTTTATCAGTTATTACATTTTTAACAATGTGTATGCTTTATGCTTAAGTACGAGAACATTTGCTATGTTAGAGGTTTATGATATGAAATTTGGCTAGTATGGTCAATAATAATAAATTGTTTGGTTGTAACTTTTCAGTATTTTCATTATATTTTCAGGACGATGTTGCCTTATAAGAAGTAAAATAAATAAAGTCTTAGTGACTTTAAAAAAAATATTTATGACTTTTTATAATTTATCAAATTTTTCGAAATTGATTGATTACTCTTCGATTAAACGATTAAGATCTTGAAAATCAATCCCAGCCCTAACGTAATCAGAATCTTTATTCTCCAGATAATAAATTGATATGTACTGACATGATATAATAAAATACAACATGGCATATAGGAGAATCATTAGAATCTACATAAAGTAAATTTTCATAAACCCATACAGCGTTAATGAGGGCTGTTACCACATACATACATACATATATACAGATCAGCTATAAAAACTGGAGGAGATGTACACAAAACTAAAGAATGAACACAAAATTTATATCAAAGCAACTAAGAAACATTTCAACCAACTTCATATTCGAAACAGAAACACTAAAAGCCGCAACACGTACTATCTTAGAAAACAAGGATTATACTAGAGCCAACATGATGTTCCTTTCAGATACTCTTCAGTCCTAACTGCCCTAATAAACCATAACAACAATGGATTATAAACCTGTCAGAAGTACTAATGGAAAATAGGTTTAAATTCCACAAAGTTAAAGTAAGCTGGATTCCTGCCAACTGTAAGTTGTTTAGAAATGAGAAAGCACATTCGGAATGGTGACAAGACAACATATGACGAGATAAAAGCAGTAAGTCAAAAATAACCTCACAGAAAAATGGCATAAAGATAACACAGATTCAAATATAATAGATGTATCTTATTCATTACCAAGAAAAGTTAAACGGATAATTGTCAGACTGAGAATCGGCTACTGCAGACTCAAATACCACATGTTCAGCGAATTAAAAAACGGAGTCAAACATGTGTCGTTCTGGGAAAGACAATTTAAAAACAGAATAAAGGCACTCATGTCTGTTGTTTTTCTGTTGCCTAGTGTTCAACTTCTTTATTTTCTACGAGTGCCTGATAACATTCCTTTATGTTTGTTAATTTACTAAAAATAGAATATGCCGTCCACGAATGTTGGCTCCACAAGAGGGGCACACTAGCGACGACGTCTTCACTAATTTGCAGTGTTATCTTCCTTATTATATTACCTATGAATTGTGCATATACACATGACATAGGTGTAACAACTGATGCTTGACAATTGTCATAAGAGGTTTTGATGTTTCTAAAATGTAGGCTATCCTGGGCAAATAGATTTATCAGAGGATACCAGGATAGTGCCAGATAAGAGACTGGTCTTATAAGTAATACCCCCTTCTCTGAAAAGAGCAAGGGTGTATAGACATCAAAGTGGGGTCAAGCTATGTAAGTTCTCAGAGAAGATGATGATGATGTAGTACTCTGAGTCCCTAACTGCTACCTCTTAAGATCCCACAAAGATTAAGGATTAATTGTTGTTGTATGTTTTGACTAATTGTCTAGGGGTAATTTGTTTTTTTAATAACAGTTATTAATTTCAAAACAGAACTTTAACTTTAATAAAATTATTAAGCAAGACTGTATGAAATTTTATGTACAATTTAATTGTCCTGAACCTCAATCTTTACAGGTCAGGAATACTCAAAAGCAATAAAATGATATTTACAAATCAAAATAAATATATTGGAAAATCCTTTCCACTTCGTAGAGTGTTCACTGGAATAACTACACACAGTTTCTGTTCATATAGGCGATAACTTCTGCTATTACAATACTGTAAGTTCTCTTTATTATTTTGGAGGTCTTATATTCATCTTAAAAAGGGTTGTAATCCTAGTTTGATTACTCTTTAGTGAATTGGTGGATGAATTGTCACGGGCCTTTATAAAGGACTTATCTTATGATGTTGCTGCGGATTTTCATACACCACTGCAGGACCACAAACTTTGTAGCTCCTGAGTGAGAAGATGGGATCTGACTCCAGTTATATGAGGAGCTCTCATCACCCACAAACTTCCTCTCAAGTGAATGCAGCTACGAGGTAATGACGTGACATAACCCTCAGGCAAATATATTCACACACACAAGCTGAACTGGCCCTCAAAGGGATCTAGAGCTGCTCTCAGATCAGAAGGCAAAGAGTTGGTCGTTACTGTCTTTTAGATTATGTCAGCTAGGTGCGATTTTTCAAATCGAGTGGCCCAGATAGTACCACCTTGTTACTATTTATAGAACTACATCCGACCAATCGGAAAGACAGTCAAAATTATTTTTAGAGGCTAGTGACTGATGCGAATCTGAGCTTGTTTGTATAATCTGACTAATTTTAAATTTTTTATTTTACAGTTATTAATGGACCGATTTTAATTATCAAAAGTGATAATTAAACGGCCAATCGCTCTCTATTGTTCTATATGGTTTTCCCTTAGTTATTCCTGTACATTTCAATTTGGGTAATTTTTAAGTAATTAATTTCGGCATTACCCTGATAGGAAAATATCACTAAAATCAATTTTTCTAAGTCAATAAAATTTTATTATGAGAGAATCTTCATGCTTATGTGTTAAGCAATATCAGCGCTATAAGTCGGGATATCTCTTCCAGTTTAATTATCTTTAGGTGTTAAGAAATAAAATATCTTCGTTCGGTCAAAAACACAAAATAGGTATTGTCACCAAGTAAAAGATTTCTTTATCCCTTACCCCAAAAAATACGCACTCTGATTGGTTGTTAAATGTGTACTATGCTCTTAGATAATTTTTGTTGGGCGGTAACTTTTGACTTGGTTCCTAGACAAATTGAAATACACTAGATTAATTTGAGGCGGGGAATTTGAGCGTGATGTAAGACAGATTCGAATTTTACGACAACAATCACATTTGTATGTAGTGAACTAGTGTTAATTTATATGATATCCTAATTCTACAGGTGCACAATGAGATCAAGAGAATTTGGTGGCGAAGGCGCACTCGAAGACGTGACAGTGTTGTCACCAGGTCCTACGTTTTGTCATCTGTCAAGAGAAATTCCTGCTATACTCATACACCGCTAAATGTAAGCCAGCCTCTACGATCTACAGCCAGACTTCGTAACACAGACAGCACTGAAGTCCAACAGTCGGCCTGGTTTATCCAGCTGAAGATACACTTTCTTCGGTGTCTGGCGCGTGATCAAACCAAAGACCATTGTTCAGCTGACCCGCCGACTCGGACCGTCAAAGAAAAAGACAGCTTTTACGTGACAAGACAAAACCTTGATAATGATGAGATGGAGTTCAAAATAAAAGAGGGAAATAAAAATGACAATGACGATCAAGAAGAAGTTAGTTACTCCATACTGACCAGCGATGACATGTAGCCAACATTAACTCATTATGTGCCATTCTATACAACGTTGTCAACGCTGGCAACATTTTACGAAGGTCTGATAGACTTTAGAAAAACGCTAGAACGAAAAAGACTGTTCAGTCTTACATTAAATGTATTAATGACAATGATGAAATGTGCAATAACGGACATTATGGAAAAACTGAATAGTGACACACAGTCATTGGTGTTTATGATTTTAATATACACATCAACAAAATTGAAAGGAATGAAACATTTCCCATTACGGATTATTGATACTCTCTCCACAACAATGACATTTGTTTGTTTGTTTGTTCTTTTTTCCCCAGTTGTGAATGTCTCTCCACCTCCCTCAGACCGAAGAAAATGTTGGAGGGAATGCAAGAAGAAGACACGAAGTGAACATTCTATAATTTTAAATATTTAAAAGTATTAAAGATTTGATTGTCTACACCAGGGTCGGTAACCAGTTTATCGCAAGCTCCCGGTAAATTGAACTGGACAATTTGGTAGATCTCTAGTTGTCGGGAAGGGGACAAGAAAAAATAATGTTAAAGGTAAAAAATGTTCTTACAAGACCTCTCCTACCAGCATTTATAATGGTTTAAATGTAATTTTTCCACGTTTATAGTGAAAACTAACTAGCCAGCTTGCTAAAATTCATTTTAATGGTGAATTGGACAAGATGGGAAGGCGACATTTTCCTTGAAGCCAAGTTAAAGTTCGGTAAACTATAATTCAGTTGGAATTTTCACCGCCATTTTGATGGAATTACAGGAAGCAGATCGTACGTCAGAGATACAAGTTACATAATAAATGTACTTATTTGAAATTCCAAATAATCAAGCTGGAAATAGGCATGATTTCATCAATGCAGATCTTTAGCTCTCTCGCCGTTTCATAGTTCCTGTGTTGCATGCCGCTCATCTAAACGTCTGCTTGAAAACTTTGAGACAACTGTCTTCGTTCTTGGATGTCCGCACCACACAGTTAGATACCTTCAAACACCAAGACAGTGTGTGTTAATGAAGCCACATATTTTTATTACCATATATGTACTTTCAAAATGTTTTATTGAATGAACTGTTGATGTTGGATGTTCAGTTTCTTTGAACGTGTGACTGACTAACTACTTTTAAAAAAAAGGTAAAGGTAGCCTCATAGCAGATACTACCGAATGGAATGTTTCACTATACTAGATCCAACTTTATGGGGTGTGGTGATCAATTCCCTTCCTCGCTGCTTTTGCCTTCCATAACTCAAGAGCAGATTCAGGTACATATGTACAGCTAGGTAGACTGAGCGCGACTCTACCAGGTTTCGAACCCGAAAGCTCTAAACACTGTCAATGGAACGTTTACTATTTACCTACTTTAGCCAGTGTAAAACTCAGAACATGTCCTCAAAGAAGTTTATAGTTGCTGTGAATTTTTCATCTGGCGTCTCTGTCACAAAACACGGGCTTTTCAGTACAATAGATGCTGTATAATAGCCCCTTCAGTCATAACTGAAAATGGGAATGTACCCCTGAGTTGTGTCACGGATTTGCCTTCCCTGCGTTACAGTAGTGGTCCAACCGTTTCCAAAACTCAAGAGTATCTAATATGGGCCTTCAAATGTGTCTACCTTCGCACAAGATTACTCTTGGCGGCGTTGTATAATGATCCTTATATCTCAAGGGATGATTCATAAGATATTTCTGGAGTCAAAAACAATGCTGCACTGGCGGGGCAATTGTTAACTTATATCGTTCCACGCTCTATTTAGAGTGTATTTAGTAAATTGACTGAGACAAACATGCAGTACATTCAAAATGATTAAATCGATGTTAAATTTGTATATTTACAAATAACAGATTTAAGAGTCATTTAGGTTTTAACAAGGTTTTAAAGAAATTTTGAATAATGATTTAACAGAAAGTTATCATCACTGTTGTCATGGAATTAAAGTTTATAAAGGAGGTCATTTGGCAGCTTTTATGTGTTACTTAGCTGTCAGTGGCGGTTCTGCTCCCTATGATTGTTTGGTTTTTGGAAGACTGGTCACGCTCGTCGCTGGTCAAGGTTGTAGGGCGCAGCACGTTCCAGAAGTGTCAGGGAGTGTCTACGAAGTTAGTCCCTCGTCTTAAAGCTCAGGCCACTTTTCCCTTCTTGTTCCAGAGTTAGTACACACAACTGGCACCACCAACAACTATGGTAAAAGGATAGAAACAAAACGCTCTCCTGAGTATTGCGTTTTCTGACACATAGTTATGTGTCCCTTTCTCCTAATCTCGCCATCCCATTTATCTCAGACATTACCCTCGCTGAGAATTAAACTTAATCCCTCGAGAGAAAACTTGCTTTACATTTAAAATGAATAGCTTTATATTTATTTTACATTCAAATGAAAAGGTTAATAGTATAGATAGAATGTGTTTACGTTAACATCTACACTGATTGAAAAGTGTTCACAATATAGATTGAATATGTTTTCATTTACATCTACACCGGTTGAAAAGCTTTGAAACTTTCGTTAATTTTAAAGTGAATAGTTTTAAATAGACGTTTACACTGGTTTGAAAATAAATATTATAATTAGAATGTACATCATTTCTTTCATCTTTCCCTCCCTGCTCTATATGGAACTTGGGACTACCTATGCTTTCAGTTCTCTGTAAGAAACTAGCAATAAAGCCGTCACCAGCCCTTGTGGTGGTTCATGAAATCATCATTCTAAATGATGAGGTTGCCAGCCTCAAATGACTTGGACATTGGGTTTTTAGTTTATCACGAATAAACCCTAAAAATCGTCCGCTTAACGCAGTTCATATATTAAAACTAGTAGAATGACTTCCGCTACTATTTAAACAACTAATTTGACTTTAGTTAATCAGCACATGTGCGTGTTTTGATGTTATTATCACAATTTTTGTGAAGATTCGCGTGTTTACGTTTTTCGTTGTTTTTGCTAGAGAAATATGTCACGCTTTATATTTACATTTTCTAAGTCTCCTAAGCAAATAATTGTGTCAAACTACTTTGAAACATTGCTGACATTGATGATGATTGTTTGGTAGTCACAGTTTGTTGTCAAAATACGGAATCTGTGCAGAAAAGCTAGACACACTAGGTTTAGTTGATGGGTTGGCGTAGTCATATTCTGGCCGATCAAAAAGCAACAAAACTAGACCTACCGTAACATCTAATCACTAGTTCTTGGTAGAAGATGAAGCTAGGGATACCATTAAAACATTAAACAAGAGTAAAAAAGTATTTATATGACGTTATTCTTATTTATTTGTTTGAAAATTACGTAATGCACGATTGCATAATTTATTTTTTTCTTACAAAGAACCACGGACAAACTGGTGCGAATAACACTAAATCTACTAATTTTGGCCATAAGCATGTTTTATTTACTTTGTATATGGATTAACTTGACGTTTGAAGACTAAAAAGAAAGTTTTATTGTCTACGACAGTAATTTGTCTTTGGTAAGATCGTATTCTACAGTCAACTTTTTAGCGTTTTTCAATCTTACATGCAAAATGATTAAATTATACCGAACACACTTGTGTTAATACTACCACAGACATTATATATTTGAATTCCTTTCCATTTCCCTACAGTTTGGTATATAATAAGTACATGTTCAAAGGAAAATTCACAAACAAATTTAGACTGAAAGATGAACACTTCACTCTATAAAATTCTGCCCACAAAAAAAGTCTGGCACAGCGTGCAAAATAACTCTGGAATGAATGAGTTAATCCCCCGCATTTGTTTTGTTACAATGCTAAGAAAGCTCCAATCGTTTCAACCATGCGTGTTTTGTGGGGTAATTTCAAAATTATTTCCGCCTGAAATAATATGCTTGATGCAAAAGGTCACCTCTCCCATTTATGGAAATAAAACATCCGATGCCTTGTATGCAAACTTACAAACACGTCTGTAAACTCATTCGACAATGTGTGTCAGATGTAACATCTTACTTTCCTGCATTGCCAGAAGGTGTGCAGGAAACGATGATGTCATACGTGTCTGATGCGTGATGCCATATGATGATGGATGGTATCCGCATGTCTGGTTTTGTGTAGTATGTAGATGTGTTCAGTCAAAACAATGTTCATACAACAATAACAGGGCAATCCACATAGGACGTCAGTAAACTCACGACGTATAAAGTCAATGAGTCTTGAAACAGCCGTTGACGTTTTTCTTCATTATTTATTGTGGACGCCACAGTGACAAAATGGTTACGCAAATGTGTAGGCACATCAAACAGTCATTATCACAGCAACATTCAATACAGCAATAGACGGTAGACAGCATTACAATGATGAGTCAGATGCATGTTATATTTCATAGTGCTGTAAATGTAGTCAGGTGGAAAACTCCATCCTTTTCTATAACAGCCAGGAGATAACCAGATGTATGAGATCAGTTCACTCTCCTTAATCTGACTTCAGCAAGACAGACACGTCTGCCGAAGTATAAATAATGTCCACAAAAATATCCTCTAGATAATAAAGGTTTTCCAAACCTAATTCATTTAACAAAGTAGCAGGTAATGGTCCTTGGTACATGCATCAACCGATGCAGTACAATGCAGCGACATGTGAGCTGGGAAAAAAAACATCTCGTGGCGACGACTTTCGGAGACAGGCTATGAATCGAAATCGCTCACGACCCAAAATCAATAGAGTTAATGAAAGAGTCAATTTACCTTGCTTTCATGAAATACACAGAAATATCACGCCTCCCGACATGTGGGAAACACTAGAGGTATTATCTCGAATAAACGAAATATCCATTAAGAGGACTACACATCCCTGACAGAACAAAAAATAGCGGAGATCCCCTCTTCAACGAGGCATCTCTTTCGCCATTCCAAATCGCTCACTCCACTAGTCGTGGGCGGAAACCGATCGACCAAACAACAAGACAAGTCATGCGCAGTCCAGCGCAAAAATGACCACAGCTCAAACTTAACTGCATTCGATACCAACGCGAGAAGACAAATGCTTACCGAGAAAAGTGACTATAAATTCCAAGCAGTTGTTGCCCTTGCGTTATAAAACAGACATTGAAACAAAACGATGTTGCGAGAATTTATCACGCAACATATCACCACCTCCTCCCGATAAAAAAAAAATGTGGAACATATTTTTTTTTCAATATCAAAGAGCAAGCGATAAGCGGCTCAAAACGCACGAATTATGCGCTGATAATTAATTAAATTGCCAAACAATAGGCTAATTATAGAGTGTCTGGTGAGGATATACCTCAACAGAAAAATAAATATGTCTCAAAAAAATATTCACATCGGGGAGGTGTCACCAACACACATCACGTTAGCATGTAAACACAATATACGTATGCAAGTTACTATAATCATCATTAAACAGCATACTCTAATATTGTCTTTAAAAAATGGATGTACAAATCTGATAGGAAAATTTAAATAGTACATTCTTTGACATGTAATGAAATAAGTACATAGTAAAGTTAAACTACATGACGATCCAGGATATATGCTCTGGTATTAATAATTGTGGCTGTTTAGTAAACTAACGGCCCTTATATTAACTACTCAGTCCTCCTCTATCATCTTAAAAAACGAACAGAAGAAGATGACAACAAAGCACGATAGTGTGTACATATAAAGTAAGTACAGATGTGCTAATCTATTGTAGAAATATAGGATTGTTATGACTCTGTAATATATAGAAATATAGGACAGAAGTATTAGTTGGAGTCATGTGGGCATCTAGACAAAATGTCAGCCATCACATTATCCGCACCACGGATAGCTCGTACCGTGACGTGAAAAGGTTGAAGAGCTATAGCATATCGAGTGGATCTCGAACTCTTCAAATTCTTAGTCTGAATAGCTGTAAGAGCTTTCTGATCAGTCTCTAGAATGAAATGTGCGCCCAGGAGGAATCTTTGTAGTTTTAGAATTGACCAAACCATCGCTAACAACTCACGGTCTAAAACCGAGTAGTTCCTCTCTGCCGCATTTAGTTTTCTAGAAATGTACATAACAGGATGCAGAGTATTTGCATATTCTTGCATCAGTGCTGTTCCAATCCCAGTGGATGAAGCATCACTCCGAAGAACAAAAGTCCTATCAAGAGTAGGTAATCTTAAGATGGGAGGAGAAGAAAATATATTCTTGATTTGGTCTAGTGAAGATTGGCATTCTTCCGACCAACGGACCAGATTAGGCGAACCTTTCTTCAACAATGTTGATAGAGGTGCCATGATCGAAGATAAATTTGGAATAAATCTCCCATAAAATTGAATTAAACCTAAGAGACTCCTAACTTGTTTCTTCGTTTTAGGAACAGAGATGTTCAGTATTTTGGAAGTATTGTGGTCTTCTGTCTTCAAGAGACCATGACCAACACGATGACCCAGGAAAGAGATTTCACCAAAACCAACAAAAGCTTTAGAAGGTTTTGCTGTCAAATTATTCTCACGTAGAGTGGACAGTAAGTCATATAACCATAAATAGTGATCTTCCCAGGTATCACTGAAGAGACAGATGTCATCTAAGTATGCGATGACATCCGAACGATGTGACAGAATTCGACGCATCATGCGAACGAAAGTGGCAGGAGCGTTCATGAGACCAAAAGGCATAACATTCCATTGAAATAGACCCCTAGGTGTAGAAAAAGCAGTAAGAGGTTTGGCATGCTCTGCTAAAGGCACTTGCCAATAACCTTTAGACAAGTCAAGTTTAGTGAAGAATCTAGAATTAGAAAGTCTAATCAGTAGATCTTCTAACAAAGGCATCGGTTCAGCGTCGAACTTTGTGACCTGATTCAATTTGCGATAATCAACGCAAATTCGTATGTTCTTATCCTTCTTCCGGACATAACCATGGAAGAAGAATATGGTGAAGTCGATGGTTCAATTATATTTAATTGAATCATTTCATCCAATTCCTTTTCCACTTGCGACTGAAAGTGTATAGGAATAGGATACGGCCTAACCCTAATTGGATTATTGTCGGTAAGAATTATGTCATGTTCTATGACATCTGTGTGTCCAGGAATGTCAGTGAGAACATCCTGAAATGTTTGTAACATCGACGAGACTTGTCGATGTTCGTCACCAGAAAGATTAGGAGAAACAGAAACGTTTTTCCAAGATTCCGTGGAATGTAATGGAACCACTGGAGGGGAAGGTTGACATCAGAGAAGGTAGCTTCCTCATCCTGAATGACAGACAGGGATGAATAATGACCGTGAGGTGCAGGAGCATCATCCGTTGCCTGGAAAATAGGCAGCAAATAGTCCGGACGTTCGTGAAATTCCGAAAGCATGTTTATGTGGAAAGTTTTATGCTTTCCATCAATATCGACCACATAGTCAACATCGGAAATCCGAGAGACTATTGCATACGGACCTTTCCATGCAATAAGAAGTCTATTTTCCCTACTGGGGAGTAGGACGAATGCTTTGTCACCTGGACAAAGTTGTCGTAGACATCTATTCTTGTTAGCAAACTGTCTTGCCTTCTCTTTAGCAATTTCTGATGAAGCAGTTGCTAGCTTACATGCCTCAATGATCTTTTGTCTAAGAGCAATGACATACTCATATGAGGATTGAGTTTCATCGCTAATATCATCGGCAGTGATGAGATCGTGTAATAAAGACATAGGGCCGCGTGGACGCGCGCCAAAGACAAGTTCGAAGGGAGAAAATCCTGTGTGTTCATTAGGGACTCTCTATAGGCAAAGAGAGCCGCGGGTAAAACCCTGTCCCAATCTTGAGGATGATCTTCAGTTATCTTACCAAGCAAAGTCTTGAGCGTTCTATTCAGACGCTCAACTAACCCATTAGACATAGGATGGTAGATACTACTGAGAGATCGTTCAATATGTAAGGTAGACATTACCTGTTGACATAGTGTCAGATATGAGTTGAGTGCCATGGTCTGACAATATTTCCCTGGGGAACCCCATGCGAGAAAATATCAACCAAAGAGCATCTGCGATATCTGTAGTAGATATGCTCTTAAGAGAGATAGCCTCTGGCCAACGTGTGCACATATCGACACATGTAAGGATAAACTGATGTCCTCTGGCCGACTTGACCTTAAAAGGGCCAATAATATCTATGGCCATTTTTCTGAAACGAACCGTAATCCGCCGAATAGGAATGTCAGCAGCCTGGATAGGCGCAGCATGTCGTGGTCCTCTAGATTTGACCTCCTGACATACCTTGCATGATCGGCAGTAAATACGAATGTCCTTATTGACAAAAGGCCAAAAGAAAGCCGCAAGGACTCTCGACTTCGTACGGGCAAAACCCATATGTCCAACACATTGCGAGTCATGAGCATGTTGCAATATTTGCACTCTCATGCTCTTGGGAACAAGAATTTGCGAATGTGCCGACGTAGTCGAATCTTGTACCATACGTACAAGTACGCCGTTTCTCATTGCAATCCAAGATTTTCTATTTGTATCCTGATTCGGATCACCTTTCTTCGCAAGAACGAAGAATTTTTTTAAAGAAGGATCTTTTTCTTGCAATTTTATGAAAGAGTCACGAGTGATTACTAAGTGACTATCTTGGCTATCAACTTCATTATCACTATTCAGTGAAGTTTCGGGTGTTTGTAGAGCTTGTGCTCTTGTAACCACTGCATTTGTAGCTTGCATGTTATTATCTTCCCAAGCAGCAATCTGCTGTGGGGTACACTCCCTAACTCCGTGAATACGACCAATAATAAGGTCCGCAATAGGATTAGGTAAGAGACAAGCATGCACATCTCCAGTAAAGAAAGGAGTGGCAATGCGAATTACAGCAGTAGGATATTTTTCTAGAGTGCCGCCAAATGTGACACATTTAATAACCCTTCCTGTAGCACAAGATGGATCTACAAGTGATTGTCTAACACCAATAGTGGTGCATCCGGAATCGAAAAGTAGTGAGACCGGAGTATCATTAACAAGACCCTTATGTAGAATTAAAGAACCCCTCCCGTCATGCGCAACAGCAGCAGGAAGAGCGGGAAGTGGGTGACCACAACTCAAAGTAGTTATGGTACCCGGTTCGAATAAAGTACTGCATTGGGGGCATTTGTTTGTTCTCTCAAAGTCAAAAGCAGAACCAGTGACAGCGTCAAAGTTTTTATTATCAACAACATGATTACAGGCTCCCTCAGTTTCCTGTTGTACAGCATTAGCCTGCTGATATCTCTTTTTTTTGTGTTGAGATCTACCCCGACTATTATTACCTCTGAAGTTATCAAAGTTATTATTATCTCTGCAGTTATTATTGTCTCTATTGTAATTGTTATCCTGGTTCGAATTCCAGTTTCCACGATTACTATCATGTTCACATTGATGCGAACATCTATTTGTTTGGTTCTGAGGTCTCCGGCAGGAACAACCTCTATTACCATATCCTCCCTTGAAATGCCCATAATTATCAGGGTGATAGTAACGTGTACTATCAGGCCGTCTCCAATTCTTCGAAGAAGAATCACCATGAAATTGATTTCCATGATTTTGACAGAAATTACCGCTACCCTTTCTATCAAAATTTTGTTGGGATCTACGAGCAAAGTTTTGACCATACGGAGCTGCCGAAGCAACTGGTAAACCTTCTTTCACCTTAGAGTTACCCATGGTTATGTGTGGGTGGGCAGTTACGTATTGGCAACAGAAATCTTCCATTTCTTTTATTGTTTTAGGTTTACGTTCATGAAGGAAAGCAAGGAAAGACTCATTGACAGACGACATGACTTTGTCTCTAAGTATTAAGTCCATAAGTCCTTCATAAGTTTTTTCCGTCTTAGATAGTTCAACCCATCGTGAGAAAGTAATGCGTATTCTTGCAATAAACTCGGAGAATTCAACTCCATTTTCAGGGTAACATGTTTTTTTAAATTGTAGACGATAGCCGTCTTCGTTAAGCTGATATTTCTTTAACAAAGCGGCCCTGACAACCTCATAATTGTTCTTGTCAGGTTCATCCACCATATTTAATATACTTAGAGCTTTACCTGTCAGTATCCCTGATAACTGATAAACATATTTTGCTTTGTCTATGTTATGAGCTGTACATGCTTGTTCAAATCTGTCCAGATAGAACATTATGTCATCACTGGAAGGACTAAATGTTGGTAACTTAATCTTAAAAGTATCATTATTAGCCTTACCAGAAGATGAACCCTTGTTTGAATCATTACCATTACTCATGCTTGTCAATTTCAATTTTTTTCCAACTCTAAAGCTAAGACCTTTTATTCATGTTCCATTTTTGCTTTCTCTTTCCTCTCATCAGACTCTCTCTGTAATCTTCTTTCCTCAGCCTGAGCCTCTTTTTGAAGTCTTTCATTTTCAGCTTCTTTTTCAAGTCTTTTATTTTCAGCCTCTTTTTCAAGTCTTTTATTCTCAGCCTCTTTTTCAAGTCTTTTATTCTCAGCCTCTTTTTCAAGTCTTTTATTCTCAGCCTCTTTTTCAAGTCTTTTATTCTCAGCTTCAAGCTGTAGCTGGAGTTTTCTTTCCTCAGCTTCTGATTCCCTTTTTTGTTTTTCCATTTCCATTTGGAATCTCTTTTCATCCACCTGCATCTGCAGTTTCTTTTGTTCAGCTTCCATATGCAGTTTCTTTTGTTCAGCTTCCATTGCTTTATCATATCGAGCAGTTGCAAATTCTTCTAACTTATCACCAGTCTTGCCAAGCAATTTACCCTGCTCAATAAAGTGCTCAAATGTAGACATGTTGTCTAACATATGAGTCCAAAACCTGAAATAATTAACTAATTTATTTCAAACCTAAGTGTAACAAGTCTTAATTAAACACTTGTATATTCACATCACCTTATATTATCCCAGTCTCTGTGGAAAACAAGTCTCCAATCAAAGAACTTGTATATGAAATATCAGCACTCAATTCTTGATCATAAGTGCACTTCTCATTCAATAGTGCACGACACTATTCATCATTCATTTATCATCAGTGTAGTAGTAACAGTGCATTAGCATAGCCCATTAACTAATTACTATAACTGTAAACAATGACTATGTAAACACATGCAGAATGTAAACATTGAAAATGTAAACAATACAAACAATGTAAACAATAACAATGTAAACAATAACAAAGATCAGCAACAATACAAAAACTTTCGCAGAAATCAACTAAAAATAAAGCAGAAATTAATGAAATATCACAAAAAATGTGACAATATCTGCGATAGAATTAAACAAAATACATGACACCACAGTGTATAAACAAAAATGTTGTATGAAACTAAATTATAGACAAGAGTAGACTAACAAATACAAACAAATCAAAACAAAACTAAAGAATGCGAAATAATAACGAAAACAATATTAAAACATGTCATCACAGCTAACATAAATAGCAACAGAAGTCGCTTAGCAAATTCCAGTATCGGAAATTTGCAAACCCTACAGAAAACGCTCACAATAGACGACCTCTATGACGTGGCATAATCTAACGGAGACACCACCCAACCGAGAACCCGCTGAAATATAAACATATAAATATACAAATAACATATAGACATATAACATATAGAATGAGATGATACACAGAAGACTCGGCAGAAGTATAAGGGCACAGTTTACATACAAACAGGCCACTTAACTTATAGGCTTCCAATCGTAGAACAGCAGAAAAACGGATGTCAATCAACGTCCTAAAGAGCGAAGCTCCAACGATGATGGCACATCTGAACTGCTTCCACTGCTAACACGATGGTACAAGAGCTTCTGAAGTACTGTGTGTTGAGTTGTTTCGGCACTTGACCTTCTAATCCAAAAGTAAGTTGATGGAAATCGGTACTTGGCCTTCTTCAGAAAACAACCCGTTTCAACCGGCACTTGACCTTCAAAAAAACGACAGCACTGGAACCTTGACAGCAGCAACTTGCTTGACTTGCGTAAAAGATAACAGCAGTCCGAGTTATCCGGCAACATGTAACAACGCCGGGTACTGTCAAATTCTTGTTTCCGTCAAAAAATTGAAATTTTGACTTTTACCGGGCAACGCCGAGTACTTTGAAAATTTTGAAGATGTTGACTGTATTGAAGAATGTTAATTTCTTGAAGGATGCTGATGAATTCTTGTTGAAAATGAAGTGGGTAAGGGACCCCGTGTTTGCTGGTACCAGAATCAAACCAGCTTATGGCCACCAAATGATGCGTGATGCCATATGATGATGGATGGTATCCGCATGTCTGGTTTTGTGTAGTATGTAGATGTGTTCAGTCAAAACAATGTTCATACAACAATAACAGGGCAGTCCACATAGGACGTCAGTAAACTCACGACGTATAAAGTCAATGAGTCTTGAAACAGCCGTTGACGTTTTTCTTCATTATTTATTGTGGACGCCACAGTGACAAAATGGTTACGCAAATGTGTAGGCACATCAAACAGTCATTATCACAGCAACATTCAATACAGCAATAGACGGTAGACAGCATTACAATGATGAGTCAGATGCATGTTATATTTCATAGTGCTGTAAATGTAGTCAGGTGAAAAAACTCCATCCTTTTCTATAACAGCCAGGAGATAACCAGATGTATGAGATCAGTTCACTCTCCTTAATCTGACTTCAGCAAGACAGACACGTCTGCCGAAGTATAAATAATGTCCACAAAAATATCCTCTAGATAATAAAGGTTTTCCAAACCTAATTCATTTAACAAAGTAGCAGGTAATGGTCCTTGGTACATGCATCAACCGATGCAGTACAATGCAGCGACATGTGAGCTGGGAAAAAAACATCTCGTGGCGACGACTTTCGGAGACAGGCTATGAATCGAAATCGCTCACGACCCAAAATCAATAGAGTTAATGAAAGAGTCAATTTACCTTGCTTTCATGAAATACACAGAAATATCACGCCTCCCGACATGTGGGAAACACTAGAGGTATTATCTCGAATAAACGAAATATCCATTAAGAGGACTACACATCCCTGACAGAACAAAAAATAGCGGAGATCCCCTCTTCAACGAGGCATCTCTTTCGCCATTCCAAATCGCTCACTCCACTAGTCGTGGGCGGAAACCGATCGACCAAACAACAAGACAAGTCATGCGCAGTCCAGCGCAAAAATGACCACAGCTCAAACTTAACTGCATTCGATACCAAAGCGAGAAGACAAATGCTTACCGAGAAAAGTGACTATAAATTCCAAGCAGTTGTTGCCCTTGCGTTATAAAACAGACATTGAAACAAAACGATGTTGCGAGAATTTATCACGCAACAGTGTCTTTCCAAAATGCCGTCACTAGTTCATAGGTCACTTCCGCATGACGCTCATTTTTACAGCCATCTTAAGTGTTTCACTCTGGGATCGAGCTAAGTGACTTTTTACTTGTTTCAATAGCGTTGTTCATTCCTGTCTTCGTTTCGTTGATTATTTACTTTCTTGTTTCGATATGTCTGTTTGGTTTTACGATTTTCTTACAGTATTATTGTTCTCGTTTCACTTAGCACCGCTGTTCCATCTGCATGTTTAACTCATTTGGTGTGTTCCTCATCATCATATGTATATTTGTAGCTCCTATATGTAATTCTTGTCCTTGACACCTGTTCGTAACTGTGGCTGACGAAGGGTAAAACCCAAAACGTCCTTTGTTTCCTGTGTACCGTTAACTTGTAAAACTGATTTCATACCATTTTATTTATTTTTTTATTTATATATTTATTCACAAGATTAGTTTAATGTCCTGTTAAAGTTACATTTCATCCTTAGTTACAAATTACTCTGGCAGTTTTTCCAACAGTCATTATCGTGGTCGCCGTACTTTACATACATCAACAACAGTTCTGACGGAATATCAATATAATATTTTTAATATACTTTTCTTGAAGCAATTCCAGTAATACCGGCATGAATACATAAAGTGTCGATCCTCAAACAGATCTACGAACACTTTAAATACATATTCTGACGGACACTTCTGTGGAGCTTAACACATACGTCCGATCTAATCGGAGGACACAATCGAAAAACTATTGAAAGTTAACCACTGGCATCCACGGGAGACGATGATGACGTCATACCTTGAAACGTCATAAATATATTAAATGGTGCGCGTTTATCAATAGAGCTTAATCGTGTCCGCTCATCTTGCTCAAAACCCAATCTTCCGATAGAGCAAATGACTGTGTGCAAGAATGAGAGGTAACAGCTGTACTCCGCCCCTCCGAAAAAAACGAAAGGTTTTTTTTCCAATTAATCGAAAGGGTAAAACGACCAACCAAGTATCATTACTAAATCGCGCAATAAAAGTCATGTCCCAGTCAAGTATATTGAAAGGTCGATGAAAAAATAATTTAAAAATATGTATTCAGTCATGACTGAATGATAAAACACTGAATTACATTAAGAAAAAGTTAAATCTAAAATGAGATCAAACGGAAATCAATAACACGAAATTGTCCTAATTGCAACAATCGAAGTTAAGGGACATAATTATGAATAATGTGTGTGAAGTGAATAAAATATGTGATTCCACCCCTTTGAATGTGTTAGTCAATGAGAAACATTCGGAATTAACTAAGAAAGTTCTCACAGTAGACAGACGCAATGTCAATGGCACAACAGTTCATAGATGTATTTGAAAGCCAATTAATGTTTCGCGATAATGTCATTCTGGACACTTGTAACCTTCTGTATGACGCATGGTCATGAAAAGTGACTCCCAGGAAATCAAGCAGGCTGAATACTGCATCAACATATCGTTCTATGAGACAGTATGCACAAATGTCTAATATATATATGTGATAGAGTGGGCGAGATGATGATGATGATGTTGTGATATTTGATCACTCTCTTGCACACTCGCAACCGACCCTAATCAACAATAAACTCTTATTCTTAAGGCAGGGGCTGTATTTATGTCTACAACCCTGTCAGTGGCACTAAGCACACACAGCAAACATTAAACAGATAAACCAACGAACATAACAAACACCAAACACCCAGCCAGTGCTCAGTTACTAATCGTGCTTAAGGCATCTACAGATTGACTCTGGTATCTAACTTCGTTTCTCTCTCGTCTGGGCGGCTCTTGAAAGAATAGAATCTTTCGCAGGCTTACATTCTCTTTATATAAGCCCTAGGGCGAATCACTCAACGTAGTCCGCGCGCGCAGTAATTGGGTCACTAAATAACACTCGCCTTTATTGCTCTATTAGGCACGAAAACACAAATATGGCTCACAACTATCAAATATAACACACAACTATCAAATATAACACACAACTATACACCACAACTAATTTTTAGGCTTTATTATGGCCTAATAATATATCTTCTCCTTCGTCAGACTTTTCACATCCCAGCGATGCTTGCTCGCGCCATCACGTGGGCTGACAGTCACGTGGGTTGCGAAAATATATGGGCGATAAATATGCCATAAACATGAAGGAGGCCTCTGGGGTGTCTTTACGGCCCCATCACACACATATATATATATATATATGTATATATATATATATATATATATATATATATATATATATATATATATATATATATATATATATATATATATATATATATATATATATATATATATATATATATATATATATTTTTTTTTTTTTTTTTTCTTAACCAGCGGCCTTTGGGCTTTCAGCCCTTCGGCCCAATGACATGTCATTGCGAGGCTGGGGAACCTGAGGACTTTCCTTCCAACCCGGTCAGGAGCTTCGCTCCTTCCCATCCACAGAGGGTTATCACAGGAGCCGTTCAGGCTATTCAGTCAAATTTCCGGCCGTAAACATTTCTTCAAACGCCGACGCCCGGGTTTGAACCATGAACACCTGGTCGCCAGTACAACGCCGAAGCCATTACACCAGCGCGGCTCCCATATATATATATATATGTTTCATTAGGTGTCATACATGTTCGAATGCGAACTGAGAGTCATCAACTTCTTATCCAAATGCACACGATTGTCACATGTTTTGATCAACGAGAACTGATACAATGTTCCATTTCCAGCTGATCGATAATGGATAATCAAGTTCAAGCGATAAAAGCTGGCGATTGTAGATTTCATTAGCTCATAGGTTGAGATAAGCAGTCAAATGTAATTTGCGCAGTGAATAATACCAAGTTCATCAATCCACGACGAAGTTGCTGAGCACTTAAATTCAAGTATAATAGTCAGTAAAAGCTGAGTAAATCATCTGACAAGGAAATGATTAGCAGTTCATGACAATAGATGTCAGCAATGTGAGTTCATTGTTCATTAATGTAGCGCTGGAACGAAAAATTCATAAGCAGGTCAAATGTCTGTGGCACCTTCCTGCGGGCATCTTGATAAGACGTCGGCTAAGATATACTCTGACCCCTTGATAGCTCGTATCTCGTAGTTAAAAGGCTGCATGATGATAGAATATCTCGCAAGCTTGGAGTTTTTATGGTTCGAATTCATTAGAAATGAAAGGGCGCGTTGATGAGACTCAATAATGAAGGGCGATTCAACTAAATATATCTGAAGTTTCTGTACTGCAAAAATTGCAGCAAGGAGTTCACGCTCAACAATCGAATAGTTGCGTTCAGATTTGGTCAGCTTGCGTGAAATGTAGATGACTTGACGTAAGATTCCATCAACCTCTTGCATGTGCTCCGCCGATGCCCATCATAGAGGCGTTTGTGCGAAGAACAAAAGGTAATCTTTTATACGGCTGTGATAGGAAAAGAGAGATAACTGAGAGTGGATTCACGAGTTATAATTTGTGAATAGGGGGACTTCGTCAGATGACATAGGGGTATATAAACCCGTGGGTTGTCGGAAAAAGCTCTCTTGCTTTTTACCCTTTGCTTCACTCCTTGCTGAAATCCAGCTATGTGAAAGTTAGCGTAGGCCAACAAGGGTGGATATACAAGGGGATTGACATAAGTCTTGGGCCTGACCATGAAGGTGTCACAGGAGGAAGATGAAACTTGGCACATTTAAAGTTCATCATATTTGCACTGGATGTGTGAAGTACGCGTTTGTTTCTTCAATGGGTTTTCCCGCTACGGTGCACGGCGCAATGTACCCTATTGACCGGATCTGCTGCTCCAAAGATTTGACAAAGCAATGGAAAAGAAGGAGGCCAGAGCTGTGATAAAATTTCTGATGTTTCAGGGAAAAACACCTACAGAAATACGCATTGAGATGGACCCAGTGTTTCGAGATTCTTGTCCTTCATATACTTCGGTAAAAAAAAACCGGTGTCAACAGTTTAAGTGCGGCCACTCAAATGTTGCTGATCTGCCAAGATCTGGTAGACCTGCCTCAGAGTGCAACGATGAAAATGCAACAAGAGTGAAGAAAATCATTGACCAGAATCGAAAAATGGCAATTGTGGAGATAGCTAGTAGAGTAAAACTAAATGAAAGAACAGTTTACAGAATTTTACACAACAGACTGAACATGAGAAAAGTGTGTGCACGCTGGGTTCCGCGACTGTTGACACGTGAACAGAAGCAAACGAGGGTAAATTGCTGTCAACAGTTGCTCAAAAAGTGTCAGTCAAAAAATTTTTTGGAGACCATGGTGACAGTAGATGAGACTTGGGTACACCATTATGACCCTGAATCCAAAATTGCCAGCATGCAATGGAAAACCCCGGGCTTCCCAACACCTGTCAAGCCGAGAGCGCAGAAATCTACAGGAAAAGTGATGATGACTGTTTTTTGGGACAACAAAGGTATCCTTTTGAAAGATTATCTGCCTCGTGGCAACACAGTTAATGGACCTATGCAGATCTTTTCATCAAACTAAGAAAGGTTGTGACCAGGAAACGATGGATAACGCGCACTCAAAATCTTCCTTTGCTTCAAGACAACACGCCCTCTCACAAAGCACGGCTTGTGCAGCTAGCAGCCAACGATTTGAATATTGAAATTCTTCCACACCCACCATATTCTCCAGATTTGGCTCCATCAGACTTTTTTCTATTCCCAAATCTTAAAAAACAGCTAAAAGGAAATCATTTTGACAGCGATGAAGAGGTTATACTGGCATGTGATGACTGGTTTAGTTTGAAAAATAGGGTGTTCTACTCCCAAGGTCTTTTCAAGGTCAAGCAGAGATGGCAGAAGTGTGTCAATTCAGACGGTGGCTATATAGAAAAGGAATAAACACTATACAAAATTTCAGCTCTCTGTGACATGTCCTTCATGGTCAGGGCCAAGACTTATGTCAATCTCCTTGTATGTACGATGGAGAAGGCAGAAGGAAGAAACCAGCTCGGGTACTATCATCAAGTGTAGTACTGACTGCAGTTTTGCAGAGAAGCAGATCGAGATTCTTCCAACAACGGTATGTTGTTATCGAGTTAAGTCAAGTTAATTGGTTCGAGCATCTCGTCAAGGAAAATGATATGTAGATCATTTACTAGATTGCAATCCTGAAGATAGTTCGAGAATCACGTGCAAGCAGGGTTAACCAGTACAGACATTAACGAATATTTAAAGGGCTAACGAATAAAGTTTCAACCTCTGGTAGTGGACCAGTATACTACATCCAAGCCAGAAGAACCTAGTAGAATTTGTTTAAAGAATTACTCAGCAAGTTTGGCAACGGCCAGACTTAGAAAACATAACAGTAGGCAGATGTATGAAGGAACAACTTCCTGACCAGTTAGAACGTCAACGTTAAGACTATATTTTGAAGTCCATTCTACTTTATATTGAGGCACAGTGTTCGCCTAATTGTCGATACGTTCTTTTGACATTAATAAAGACATTAATCGTCAACAGTGTGTCAGCCAATATTTACTACAGTAGAAATGTGTTCGTCTTCATTCACAATAGAGATAGAATATATCAACTATCAGTTTTCTGCCGCCCCATCCATCTTGATAACATCTTTGACACACGATCATAAGTCGTTGCTCTACTCAGCATTCGTTCTCACGATTAATCGCACAGAACCTGGGTTACCACTATCACACGACAATTTTAACATAGGTGGTGAAGAAAAATGCTTTTTAATTCTAGATAAGGCAGTCTGACATGCTTCACTCCAACGTACCACGTTGGGATATCCCTTTTGTAGCAGAGCAGACAGACTAGCAGTAATAGTAGACATATTAGGAATAAATTTGCCATATAATTGTACCAGACCCAAAAGACTTCGAACCTGTTTCTTAGTTTTTGGAATCGACAAGTTGAGAATTTTAGACACACACTGGTCCTCAGTATGAAGACATCCATAGCTACGTTGTGTCCCAAAATAAGACATTTCTCTAAAACCAAATGAATTTCATAGGGTTTTGCTGTGAGGTTATGGGACTAAAGGGTTTCGTGAAGTGATTGGAGACTCGACATATAATCGTTCCATGAGTTGGTAAAGAGAAAGATGTCATCAATGTAGGTAATGACATCAGACCTATGAGAGAAGACCTGTCTCATAATCCTAACGAATGTATCAGGAGCATTCATCAGACCAAAACACATGAAATTCCATTCCAAGAGTCCTCTAAGAGTAGAAAATGCAGTAGGAAGTTTAGCTCGATCAGTTAAAGGGACCTGCCAGTAAACTTTTGAGAGATCGAATTTACTACAGTACGTAGCTGTACAGAGTCTTGCAATAAGTCATCTAAATGAGGCATAGGCTCCGCGTCAGACTGCGTAACCGTATTAAGTTGTCTAAAGTCAATACAGAGTCTAATAGTATTATCTTTTTTTCTGATTACCACCATTGGAAATAAGTATAGAGAATTTGAATGTGAAATGATATTAAGATGTAACATTTCATCAAGTTCTCCCTCGACCTGATCCTGAAAGTGTAAGGGAGTACGATAGGGTCGTACCCGTATGGTACGATAATCTGTAAGAATTATATCATGCGAGATGATGGAAGTTTGACCTGGCATGTCGGTAAGAACATCCTTATAAGACTCAAGAAGAGTTGTGACATGACATTGTCGGTCGGATGACAAATCTGAGCAGATAGACACATCCCTCCAAGATTCAGTTGCATGCAAGGGCATGACTGGAAGGTGCAACGGTTTATCAGGAAATGAAGATTGCTCTTCATGAACGACAACTAATGAAGAGAAAGAAATATGACGATCAGAAGGGTCGTCAACAGCTTTGAAGACAGACTTGAGATATTCAGGTTTTTCGTAAAATTTTCGCAACATATTGATTTGAATTGTCTTACTTTTGCCTTTAATCTCCAATACATAATCAACATCAGTTAATTTGGAAATGACCTTAAATGGTCCCCTCTACGCAATAAATAAGCGATTCTCTTTACGGGGCAGTAGAACATAATCCTCATCCCCAGGTGAAAGAATTCTTAATTTTCTGTTACGATTAAGCAACCAGCGTGCTTTATCTTTGGCATGCTCGGATGATGTAGTCGCTAATTGACAAGCATCAATGAGCTTATGTCTCAAATTGACGACGAACTCATAAGATGGCTGGACTCCTTGAGTCATCTCCGATCCTGTGAGCAAATCTTGTATCAGGGACATTGGTCCTCTTGGTTGAGCCCCGAAAACAAGATCGAATGGAGAGAAACCCGTCTGTTCATTTGGGATTTCACGATATGCGAACAGAGCGGCAGGTAATACCTGGTCCCAGCCTTTAGGATATTTAACTGTCACCTTTCCCAACAGTTGCTTAAGAGATCTATTTAGGCGCTCTGCCATCCCATTGGACATTGCGTGGTAGACGGAGCTAAAAGATCTATCTATTCCACACATCTCCATAACAGTTTTAATAGCATCAGACACAAATTGAGTCCCTCTGTCTGACAAAATTCTGTTAGGAAAGCCTAGTCTTGTAAAGATCATAAAAAGAGCATCTGCCACATCAGTGGTGATGTTTTTAAGAGATATAGCCTCTGGCCAACGAGTGCACATGTCTATGCAGGTCAGGACATACCTATGACCTCTGGTTGACATGACAGATAGTAGACCGATAATGTCCACAGCCTTTTTTCAAATGGTCATACAGGAATATCAGCTGCCTGTATCGGTGCAGAATGAAACACACCTTTAGTCTTAACATCTTGACATGTCTTACAGCTTTCACAGAACAAAGAAACATCTCTAGATACTCCTAGCCAATAAAAAGAAGAAGGGACTCTGAACTTGGTTCTTGTGGAGCCCATATGGCCAGCATAAGAGTCATGTGCATATCAAAGAATATGTGGCGTAATGGCAGTAGGAACCATAACTTGTTTGCGAATACATGAAGAATCATTAAAATTTCTAAGCAAAATACCATTCTTCGATGTATACCAATGTCGTGATAAATTTACTGAGTTGACCTCAACTGGTCTAACCATCTTAAAAAATTTCTTCAAAGAATCATCATTCTTCTGTAATTCACTAAATGATTCTCTAGTGATGGGAGGATGAAGTTGCATATCCTCATCATCATCATTAACCCTGTCCCTTTTTTCATTAGACTGTGCCTGAGCCCTGGTAATGACTGCATTGGCATGTAATAAATGTTGGTTCTCCCAAGCCAAGATTTCATCAGGACTGCAATAATAAATACCATGGATATAACCAATTGTTAAATCAGCTGCTGGTTTCTGCAGCAAACACACTTTATTTTTACCAGTAAAAAAAGGAGTGGCAATATCTACTATCGCTGTTGGGTATATCCCAACAGTGCCACCAAATGTAACACACTTCAACTCTTCTCCTGTAAAACAAAATGGGTGCACCAGTGATTTTCTTACATCCTCTCTCGTGCAACCTGTATCTCTTAGAACTGTCACCAACTGATTGTTCAATAGTCCTCTGTGGAACACTAGAGATCCATGACCATCATGTGCGGAAAGGGCTGGAAGTGCATGTCTGCAAAACAATTTGGAAACCATATCCGGTTGAAATAAAGTACTGCACTCAAAACCTTCTGCTGTATTAGAGAAATCAAAATAACAAGCATTGGCATGGTTAGGATTATCATTATTATTAGTTAACCACTGCTGCTGCATCACCAGTTTGTGCAGAATTAGCATGAGAGCGTGATCGATCCATGCTGCGAGATCGAAATGAACGATTATTCTGCTGGGAATTATTTTCTCGATTTCTACTATTATGGTAGTTATCTGACTGTATGGGAGGAGCATATTGATTGTCCTCGCCATCATAGAATTGGTTTCTTCTATTCCGATAAGAGTTGTCACCTCCTCTGAAACCTCTGTTAGACTGATTATAGCTGGGTAGTGGTCCATATCCACCAACAGATTGTCTGAAAAATTTTCTATTAGAAGGAGAATGAAGACCAAAGTTGTGATGTCCTCTAAAGAATCCAAAATTCTGGTTATTGCGATTGCTTTTTCTGTCCATGCTATGTGATCTCAGTTTAGGATTATTTGTATTCCAGGACCGTGCTGATGCAACCGGTAGTTCTTCTTTTATTTCAGAGTTACTTACCACCGTGCCAGGATGTGCAGTTAAATACTGACGTCCGAGTCCCTTAACAACTTCCAAAGATTGTGGTTTACGTTCATGAAAATACGACAGAAAAGATGGACTGATGGCAGACATAACCTTGTTCCTCAACATCCAATCCATAAGAGCAGCAAATGAATGCTCTATTTTAAAAAGTTAATTAAAAAACATAATTTAATGGATGCAATAAATTCCGAAAAATCCTTGGTAGCATCAGGACCAATATTTTGAAGCATAAGCGGTATCCATTTTCATCTAACTGATACTTCTTCAGTAATAGTAACTTTACAGCATCATAACTGTTTCTGGTTAAATCATCCATAATGCCCACATCAGTTAAAGCATCGCCAGTCAATATCTCCATCAATTTGCTTCACCACAAAAATTTATCAATATTGTGTGATTGGCATACCGTTTGAAAAGGTTACGGAAGACTGAGATATCATCAACATTATGTTTGAATTTAGGTAAATTGATTTTAACAAAACCAGGGTTACCTTTGTTTGAGGTACCGCAACCTCAGTATGGTTTTGTTTACCAACATTTTGTAATTTCATTTTTTCAAGTTCAAGAGTGGCCATTCTCTCTTCATGTTGCCTTTTCTCTTTTTTCTTGTTCTAAATGGGCTAATTTAAATTTCTCTTCCTCTTGCCTTTTTCTTTCATTAATCTCAAACTCCGTAGCCAATTTTTTTTCTTCTTTCTCTTGTCTTCTTTTATCTTCAAACTCCATAGCCAATTTTGTTTCTTCTTTCTCCTCTTGTCTTCTTTCATCTTAAAACTCCATAGCCATTTTTTTTTCTTTCTCCTCTTGTCTTCTTTTATCATCTCGCTCATCTGCAATCTTTTCTTCTTCATTTGCTACCTGTTCTAATGCAAACTCCTTGAGAGCTTTACCTTGTAAACCCAGTTTCTCACCCAACTGGATAAAATGCTATAATGAAGACATGATATGTTTTAAAGCAATGTAGAACTTACTTAGTCTAGGCCTTAGAAGAATGAATGTTGGGTTATCAACAGCACCAAGGCTAGTTTCAACCAAGTATCAATGACTACCTAAATATGTATGCAAGTATGGACACAAAAAATCTTATGGAGCCAACCAGTGACAAACAGAACTAGACAATTGTGACAAACCAGACACTAGAAGCAAGCAAATCAAGACAAAACTAAAGATAAACAAAGGACGAAAAGTGTATCAAAATCGAACAAAGCTTACTGATACAAAGAACTACTAGACAGAACGTGGAACAACGAGTAAATATGTACATATGTATATAACTGAGTGACAGCAAGAGTAGACTAACACGATACCAACAAGAAACTTTAGGAAAATAAGACAAAAACTAGATAACAATGCACAGCAATAAAGCCACGACGTCACAGCTAAACAGATGCATGGTAATTCTTTTGTAGCGAATACGAAATCTGCAGCGCTGTTAGCTGGGTTTCACTACAAAAATATTACACAAAGTCTCTATAGAAACCCTAATTTGCAGACCTAGCCGTGGCGGAAAATTCTGGAAAGAAGGTCGCCTCTCCGCCAAACCCGAAGTGAACAGAAAATGACATGTAACATATAATGAAGATAAATAAAGGCTCTCTCCCAAAGTGTACTGTTGAAGTAAAACAATGAATAAAAATGACCACTTAGCTTTATATTCCAAAAAGAAGGACCGTCCTCAGAACGGCGTCACTCTGATAGGTAACAGGCTTCACAGCTCAACAACAAGGGTAGAGATCTTCCTCAGTGGTCAGTACATCGAAAAAACGACATCTCGCCATTTTCTGCTCCAACGAACGATTACTGGATCAGTTCAAACTTGCCATTGCTTGACAACGTGTAGACTTCGTATCAGGCAATTCAGAAACATTAGCATCAATGTAGGACTTGCTAATAATCGTGCACCAGGTAGTTGGTAAGCTTCTTCAGCAACATAATGACTTGTAGTTGACTTAGATGATGAATTTTGATGCCAAACAGAAAAATAGTTCTAAACGTGGTCTGCAGACGGTAACTTCCCGGCGCATGCGTAGACAGCTTAGATGGCAGCCGGCAAATTTGGAAATTCAAGTGGGTACTGCAGATAAAATTTCGAAGCAAAAGTGGCATTTCCATCGTGTAGACTTTCTGATCTTGCAATAAAATCCTCCCCGTAGACTGGGCCACCAGATTAGCCTTATGGTGTTGCGGTGTGCAATTAAAGAGTAACGCGAATGGGTCGTTGGTTGTTCAGATCATTGATCAGAGCATACATGCACAAACCGAACTCCATAACTTATGAAAACTGTAAGTCCAACTGTACACCAAAATGTGGTCGAAGACTTGTAACGATTCATATATTTAATAAACTTCAACAGGTTGACAAGCTCCATAAAAAGTATTCACAAGATTTGTTAAATGTCCTGTTAAAGTTACAGTCCGTCCTCAATTATAAATTACTCCGGCAGTTTTACCAACGGTCATTATCGTGGTCGCCGTACATTACATACATCGTCAACTGTCCTGACGGAATATCAATATAATATACTGAAGCACATTAAAAACGCACCACCTGTATAATCCAGGAACAGAGTGTGAAATGTAAATATAAGTGTTTACAAGTTTACATATTTTGAATCTTTATTCATTTTCCTATGAATCCATGCTGGTCATTAATTTGTACATTTGATTGTTATGAAATTCATTGCATTCTGTTCAGGCAGGGGAGAAAACCAAAAATGCAACCAATAAAAAAATTCATTCACACTATCCTCAGTATCTGGTATGTCCACCGTGTGCTTGCAAACAAGCTTGGCAGCGGCTCCGCATGGAACGCTCAATTCTCTGAAGGAAATTCCGGGGAATCAAGTCCCATTCACGTGTAAGAGCAGCTTCGAGTTGTTGCAGATTAGCTGGAGAACCTTGCCTGTAGACTTTGCGTCCAAGCTCGTCCCACAGATGTTCTATAGGGAACATGTCTGGTGATAGGGCAGGCCAATCAATCGTCACAATGTTCTGCTGCTGTAGATATTGCTGCGTAATGCATGCGGTGTGCGCACTTGCGTTATCCTGCTGGAGAAGCTGCAAGTCTGGATAATTTGTGAACGCAGGAGCAACCAATGCATCCAGAACCTCATCTCGATATGTCACAGCATTAACATTTCCACGGAAGACGTGAAGAGGCAAGCGATGGTGAAAACTGAATCCTCCCCAAATGTGAATACTGCCACCTCCAAATCGGTTGTGCTGACGAACACAGCAATCTGCAAAGCGCTCTCCACACCGTCGCCAAATCCGTATACGTCCATCAGCAAAGGATATATTGAATCTGCACTCGTCTGTGAATAGGACAGCATTCCACTGCAGTCTAGTCCATCTGACATGTTGCTCTGCCCATTGCAGGCGCTGCTGACGATGTCTGTGAGTCAAGTTTGGCCCAATATAAGGTCGTCTTGCAGTAAAGCCTGTATCTCTGAGTCGTCGTATGACTGTCATTCGAGATACTTGCCCACGTCTATCCACTATTGCTCTTGCTGTTTGACTTGCCGGGAGAGAACGATTCCTTAGGTGACTCAGCACAATATGACGATCTTGCGCAGGGGTAGTAACTCGTGGTTGGCTACTCCGAAGTCTATCCCGAGCACTGCCAGTGGTTCCGTAACGTTCATTGAGACGTACAATAGTGCTGTGGTGGCAATTCATCCTTCTGGCAGTGGCCAGCGTGCTCATTCCGGTCTCCAACATACCAATGGCTCGTTGGCGGTCGTTTTCAGATAGTCGTGGCATTTCAAGCACACTTTACTGGGTGTTTTGTCTCAACGGCCTTTTTATACCGAGTATACTGCCACAACGCGTACACATTTTCAGGGTCATAGCTGTTGGGAATCGTGTTGCACGAGTAACTTTCATTGTTTTCACGTAGTCTGTACACAGTGGGTACAATCATGCACTTTCCATTCCAGCAGCCATTCGCTCTCTACCTCATGACAAACACGGGGAAAATCCATTCCCACACTTTTTTTTCCAGCTTCTCGGCATCAGTATATATATCATAGTGGTGCGTTTTTAATGTGCTTCAGTATATTTGAAATATACTTCTCTTGAAGCAATGCCAGTAATACCGGCATGAATACATGAAGTGTCAATCCTCAAACAGATCTACAAACACTTTAAATACATATTCTGACGGACACATCTGTGGAGCTGAACACATACGTCCGATCTAGTCGGAGGACACAATCGAAAAACTATTGACAGTTAGCCGTTGATATCCAAAGCAGACGATGATGACGTCATACCTTGATACGTCATAAATATTTTAAATGGTGCTCGTTTATCAATAGTGCTTAATCGTGTTCGCCCATCTTGCGCAAAACCATATCTTCCGATAGAGCATATGACTGCACAAGAATGAGAGGTAACAGTATCCATGTCCTAAAATATTGGCCGATATTATTTCCTTGTAGAATTTAATGTAAAAAACCGTGATCGACTCTCTCAAAGGCTTTTTCCTGATCTACAGATAATACTGCTGCCGCTGGTGTTTTTTTGTCGTGTGTACTGTATATTGTATGACATCTTGAATAATATGTGTATGTTTATTTATGGTTCTGTTTTTACGCTGTATTGTTGATCCTCGTTAATCAATAGGTGCATGAAAGGTTTCAGTTTGTTAGTTCTTTAGTTAATATGTTATAATCAGTGTTTAGAAGAGAGATAGGTCTGTAGTTCTGCATGTATGTTTTATCCGTATTTCTTTTGTGGATGACAGTTATGAAAGATTCATTTAGACTGGGGGGTAGTTCTTCTCTTTCAAAAGCTTCAATTAGCGTTTTCAACAAAAGTGACCCCGAGTATGTGAAAGAAATTGGAATAAAACTCGGTTGTAAGGCCGTCTGGGCCCGGAGATTTATTTTTTTTGTAGTGTGTTTAGAGAGAGGCGCAAGTCTTCTATGGTTAGGGGTTTATCTAGTGTGTTTTTTTTTTTCCTGCTCAGTCAGGCGGGCAGACTGAGTTAAGAAACAGGCTTCGTCTAATGCGTGTGTTTGTTCTTGTTCATGCAGGTGTGTATAATAGACGTGAAAAGCTTGGCTTATTTCAAAGTTGGTTGTTAGTACCCTTCCCGCTTCGTTCGTGATTTGATGTATTTGTCTACTTCTTTGAATGTTTTGGTCGGTACCGGTAGCTACAAATTGTCTACATGGTGTTTCCTGAGTTGTCGCGTGTAATTTTGTTCTTAGTAAATCCCCTCTAAAAGTGTACTGGTCATATTTTTCTAGTTCCTCTTGCAATATGTAAATATGCGGGGCATGTTTGTCTAATTGCTGTGTTAAAGTTGCAGCTGTTTCCACGATTTGTCGTTGTTTCCTTATTTGTGGCGCGGGAAGCATTTAGTGAGCCACCCTTGCTGGCATATAGACGGGACAAAAATTTGAGGGACCTCCTAGTCCACAGCCGTCTGAAAACTGTCAACGATGGCCACTTTGGAACCAAGCCATGTAACCGTACACGATGTAAGACATGTCAGTATGTAATCGAAACACGTTCAGTCTCGTTCCCTAACGCCAAGTTCACCATCACCCATGGCTTCACATGTGAGTCACGCAACGTCATTTATGCTATTATATGCAAACGTTGCACTATTACGTACATCGGCCAAACGGGCACACGACTGGGCGACCGATTCTGCAGACACCTCTATGACATCTCTCAGTTTAATTCCACACCTGTGGCCATCCACTTCAATGGCCCTGACCACCACGGTGCCACTGACATCCAGGTGACAGCCATCAGATACTGTTCCTCGGACGCCAACAGTCGGTTTCGCCAGGAACAACGCCTCATCCATCTTATGGGTTGCCTCAAACCACACGGTTTGAATACCCAACATTCTTTTGTCTGAGACGCCTTTCTCTATCGAGTCCCTGTTGTATTATGACTTTCTACTTTGATGCGATCACCCTTTTTTTTTTTTTTTTTTTTTTTTAATTACCATTTTTTTAATTTAATAATTTTATTTATTTATTTATTTATTTATTTATTTTTAAATTTGTTTATTTATTTTATTTTATTTTATTTTATTATTTTTTTTTTAAATTTTTTTTTCCTTTATTATTTTTTATTTTATTTATTTCTTTATTTAGTTTTTATTTTTATCTATTTATTTATTTGTTTTAAATTTATTTATTATTATTATTTATTTATTTATATTTTATTTATTTATTTATTTTTTTATTTTATTTATTATTTATTGATTACTTTTTTCTCACTCTTTTCCAGTCCTTGTTTTCATTATTTCTTATTTTTATATACTATCAACTTCCTCTTTCCAGTTTAGTGGCAGCCATCTTGCTTTGCTTCACATGTGACTGGACTTAGATATTAAGGGAGTTTTTTTCTCTTATTTTTATAGTTTCATGTTCTCTACTTAATTCTCATTTTCTTTCCCTCCTGTCTCTTGTTTGTCTGTCCCTGACGAAGGCCTTGTGGCCGCAACGTAGGTTTTTCTTGTCCTTCTCCTTGTATGACGTATTACTATTTGTGTGGGTGTGTGTGTGTTTGTTTTTTTTTTTTTCAACTTCTTATTTGTTTGTGTATCTGTGTTGCTAGCATTTGTATTTCTTTCTTTATTGTTCTTTTTAGGAGTTCCCAATGTTGTGTTAAATTTGATGTAGGTGTATTATTGCAGTAATCTTTTATTACTCGTAGTTTTATTATTGTTGTGGTATAACATTCATTTTGCAATAGAGCATTATTAAATTTCCAGTGGGGGGATCTTTTAGTGGTGTTCCCAGCCGATGTTCCGTTTATTTCTTATAGAACTGCTTGTGATCTGTAAATTTTGTTGCGTCACTTACGTGTTTAATTTTTATGATAGTATGGTTGTTGTGCACATAAAATGTGTCTAGTCTTGCAGAATTTCCCGAAATGTGTGATTTGTCTGTAAATGTTGTTTCCTTTCAATCCGGATGTTTTTTCCTGTACCCGTCTACCAAATCATGTTCGTCCAAGATGTTATGTAGTATCTCCCTTTGTGTACGTTCATGTCCTTCTCGGTTGCTTTGTCCTTGCACATCTTGTTCGTGTAAAACACAATTAAACCTCCCCTCCACCCCCCTCTATTAAAATGTGTTTTCCCTTGTATTGTTGTGTCACAATGTTCGATAGCTTTTCATTGAAGGTCGATTGCTGTGTCTTTACTGCTCTGGCATATACATTAACTAAAGTGTGGGTGTCCGAGTGGTCTTCGTGGTTTCTGACTTGTACTATTGCGTATCTGCCTTCCCTGTCTCTGTTTTGATGTGTTATTTCCCATCTATCCGAAGTTTGTAAAATAGCTATCCCTGTATGCGATGATCCTAATCCGAAGTACCCATATCGTAGGCCTAGATGTTGTGTGATGTATTTTCTGTGTGTCTCGTTTGTGGCGTTTGTTTCTTGCAGAAATATTAAATCAGGTTTATATGTGCGCGTTAAAGCTATAATCTGATTTAATTTAGTTCTCAGATCTCTTACGGCTAGGGTTATAATGCTTATACTATTTTCCATCTTGCGTGGGATGTGGTAAAGGACTTGCATCTGGGAAAGTGTGTTTTATTGTAATAGTGTTTGTGCAGGCATAATCCATGATATAAAAAGAGAAGTACATGCATGATTTCGCATTGTATGTATGGTTTGGTAAGAGCAAAACCGTTTACATAAATTAAAAACCATGTATACAGCCCTTTGACTAACATATAGAAATGTTGCAGTCGGATTGCGGAAGAAAGAAAGATACTTGAGCAGTTGTGGAGATGAAAGGTGTGTTGGACGATAAATGTGTGTTGCCATAGAAGAAAGGAAAAGTACAGGTCCCAGGAGAAGATTAAGAATATAAGGACCCAAATGGCATACTAGGTGAAAAGATGCGGATGTGTAGCTTAATGTAGTGAAAAACCAGCCACTGAGCGATAGAGATTTTAAAGGTCAGGACCATGAGGATGGCAAAGAGGGGGAGGGGGGGGAATGGGGGGGGAATTGGGGGGTTGGAGAAATGAAAAGTTATAGATATATACATATATACATTTATATATATATATACATTTATATACACATGTACATATATGTAACCGCGCCATCTTGTCATCCACATTGTCTCCGTGGTTCACTGCCTTTTAATCACAACATCTTCCAGAAGAAGAGATATTACTAGGCCACAATAAAGCTTAAAAATTAGTTGTGGTGTATATTTGTGTTTTCGCTCTAGAAATAGTTGTGGGTTATATTTGTGTTTTCGCTCCTTAATTTGCATACCATCTAGTGTTATTTAAGTGGCCCAATCAATACCCCCGCGGACTAAGTTGAGCGATTAGTCATAGGGCCTATAAAGAGAGTGTAAACCTGCGAAAGACCCTATTCTTTCAAGAGCCGCCCAGACGAGAGAGAAACGAAGTTAGGCACGCCCTGTGTGGGTAGAAGAAGAACAAAGACATGACACGTGAGTTAATTTAGATTAGCTTTAGTGATCTAGTTTTATTATTAGTATTCAGCGTGTCTGTTCTAATGTTTAATGAAATAGATAAAAGGATGTGTTTCCTAAGGAGATTTGTTCCAGGACATTAGATTTAGTTCTGAAATGATAGATGAGTGAAAATATGTGTGGATAGATTTTAATAGTGTTAAGTCCAAATCACAGCTGTAAGAGTTTAGTAGCAATTATTTCAATCATCAGACCGGGCAGGAAAGGCAAACTATTTCATACATGAAACCAGACAGAGAAGCGATCTATTACTTTAATTTAGATAATATTAACTAGCTGGGAAGATGGCAACCGGGGGCCCACGTGTTGATGACTGTGAATAAAGAAGGCGCCAAGGAGTCTGCATTGACACTTTTAGTTATCACGTGTTATAAGCCTATAATTTTACGCTATGTTATATTGTGTGAATTGACCCGTGGGTGAAGGCAGGTTAATGTAATTTTCTTCAGTAATGGAAGAGATAGTTTAGGTTAAAGTGTATTTCACGATTATTGATTATTCCACTGTATATCTTTAGTGGGTTACTTTGAGTGAGGTGAGAATAGTCATTTAGATTTCTGGTGAGCGCAATGCCACTCCTTTGTGAGTAAGGCACTTGGAGACAGAGGTGTTTCTCCGTTTGCTCCTTGCGGAGCATGGAAACACCAATGCAGCTCGTGTGCATCACAAGCCCACAAGAAGCATTTTTATGCTATTGCAGTGGTTGTTTCGGTAACGATGTGTTTCATGTGATGAGTTCCCAATCTCATCAGGGGTCACATACGACACGCTTGCTGCCAGGTGCACCAGTCGTCACTTACGACATGTTCAGAGTGCAGGAACGAATATTGATGTGAATCGGTTGAGAGGTAGTAGCTTATTCTCATTATTGAGAGTATTTGTTGTACACATAGTTGAATATTATTTTATGTCCATTTTATTATTATTTAATTATGGTTATGTGTAGAATGGTTTGTGAGAGCACGTGGGCTCACTCGGAGATATATATATATATCTCTTCTCCGCTCCTGAGGGAGCATGGGGCCACCAGTGTGGTTTGCCTCCGCATGAAGCATTCAGATGCTCTTGCAGTAGTGGTTTCGGTAGCAACTGATGTTACACGGGGAGATTGCCAGCCTTATGCACAACACCATACTAGTATCGCTAGACGACATGCATGTGTGCGTGCGTGTGTGTGCATGATAGTTGAATGTTTCACGCAGTGTGGAAGAAGGACAGTTTGACAGATGAGAGCATGGTGTTTCTGATTATTTAACTATCATGATTTTAACCAGCCCGTGCTTTGTTTGCGTTTCAGGATTAGCAACTGAGCACTGGCTGGGTGTTTTGTTTGCTTACTGGTTTAATGTTTGTTCATTAGTTTGCTTTGTGTGCTTGTAGTCACTGACAGGGTTGTACGAATAAATACAGCCCCTGCCTTAGAACCAAGAGTGTTATTGTTGTTAGGGTCGGCTGCGAGTGTGCAAGAAAGTGATCTCATATCACAACAGCATCATAATCATCTCGCCCACCCTATCACATATATATGCGTGTACATCCTGCATCCTATATTCCTAAATACACCTATATTAATAGATATACCTTGTATATACATTAATATATTGCTACGTTACTTTTTATATCATTTATTTGTAGTTTGGAAGAACTGATGAAAATATGCGCATATGTGCAATCGTGCTGTGTTCACGAATTAATATGAGATAAATATAAAGGAATGTTATCAGGCACTCGTAGGAAATAAAGAAATAGAACACTAGACAACAGAAAAACAACAGACATGAATGGCTTACCCAGGATTTGAACCCTGGACCTTCCGTGCGACAACCCCACCTAGCTATGCAAGCGAATCACACTATCCTCCCTGCCATCTACGCATCACCAAAAAATGATGTTTCGATGACAGGTCATTAGTGCGAACCTCAATACATAACACTGGAAGTTTACCATGGGCAGTTCAGCCTATTAATGACGCAATCACTTCTGTTGTTCCCCTATATAACAGTATAGGCCAGTCCAACAAGACAAAGACCTTAATACTGTGTCCAGTAAATGATTGTAGACTTAGAACAGTCAGAACAGAAAAGAGGGTAGGTTTGGTATTGTATAAACATTTATAACACATAAGGAAGGGAAACCCGAGGCCTGTAAACAGTAAATTAATATGAGACAAATATAAAGGTATGTTATCAGGCACTCGTAGGAAATAAAGAAGTACAGAAGAACACTAGACAACAGAAAAACAACAGACATGAGTGGCTTACCCAGGATTTGAACCCTGGAGCTTCCGTCTCATATTAATTTTGTGTTCACGAATGGTCTGGGTGACCAAGAAGATGATGTTATACATTAGCTCCAAAACGCCTGGTTTGGGTCCACAATAATAAGCATATTTATTTGGCTTCAGACAATTCCACAATTTCAAGTACATGGCATATTATTAATACATGCATAAAAATGCGTCTCCTACTGTCCTTTACGTATCGTCACATACTCTGGCCTATATACTGAAGATGCCGGCATCCGGAACATCCAAGTAGCGATAACCAGAATATGGACATTAAAATTATGTTTGATATCTCCTGAGAAAAGAGACTCCTCTTAAATATTATCCTCGAACTTATATACTTGTGGCGACCTTCGAATAACCAAGCAACGTAGGAGAATATCATAAACTTCAATTCGCATAGGAGCGAAATACATCACGTCTTGCTTTGACGGATTCATATAACGAAAGGCCAAGATCGACCGTTTTAATCAATTAGCGCGACACCTCATTACGTGTCCATTGCTTAAAGACCTCAACCTACTATCGCGTTCATTTATAATTACTAATAGTGCAAAACATATCATGTTGACTCCAGATAGAAATGCTACCGCGTAGATTAAACTGCTAACAGATCTAAGTGAGGCCAACTTGTAAAAATACATAATAATCTTCTTTAACATATATTGATAAAAGTCCTGCACATTTCCATAGGTAGAGGTTTTGTATTCATTCTGTTTCCGAGAGGGGGACTTGATGCTGAGATTTTTCTGTTTCGTTTGTACCTAACACTTTGTCTATAAAGTTCGATTTGAAAGGATCGTCCCCACTTGTTGGTCGCTGACCATGAGAAAGAGATACTTCCATCATCCTGTAGATCTGGTTGTTGATCTATAGTGTCGCTTGTCTCCGTGTGTGTCGCTGTACTTGGTGGGTTGATTATTTCTCTAAGAATTTCTTCGGTGTTTTTCTTACGAAGTTGTTTTTTTACTCCGCTTTCTTTTTTGGTTACCCTCGACTTTCTGGAAATCATCCCCGTCGGTTGAAGTTGTATATGTATCCGACAAGTTCATGTTATTGGTGGTGTTGTTTTCGGGAAGGCCCAAGGTTGGGAAGGAGGGAAAGAGTATGAGTTGTGCCTGTGGTGGAGTTGTTGTCTGAGCATTTTGTTGGCTAGGTTGACTACTGTGGCCGTGTGTGCTGGTGTGTGTTGTTGTTGTTGTTGTTTAGTGGTAAGTCCGATCACTATCCTAACAGTGGGTGGTTGCACATGATGATGTTTCACGTACGAGTACATACATTTAACACGAAGAACTGATGCAGGATGATGAACTCGATGGTAATGGACTTCACTAGAATAGCGGTGAAGTAAACAAAAGTAGTCAAGTTTATTTACATGATGTTTTCAGGAATGTAATGATACATCAAGCGGAAGGGGATTCCATCTATCCTGCCTTGCCACTGCAGTAATCAAACTTTTCATACAGTCATTTCAATAGTGTTGATTTTTTTACAAAGTCGACCTTTCATTCCTCGTACCATGGGTTCCGGTTAATTGTCCTTGTTTCTATTTTTCTTCTCTCTGTCATTCTTTTTCTGCCCAAACTGTCTCTTTTAGTTACTGGTTTCTTTTATTCTTTTCTGACGATATAATTTCCTGGACTATTTCTGTGTGAGCTGGTTGATTTATCTCGTATGACGAAGACTGGCCTAAACCGCCAGGGTATGACTATTTCTACCAATTGTTCTTGCTACACACTACTAAACAAACCGTTCATACCTGCTGTCTCTGTACTTGAAGAAAAAAAACATACTTGTCTTGAGCCCTGCGTGGGTGCCCACTTCGTGGGAATGGAAAACACACATCATCAAAACTACATCTAAATTGCTTCAAACAGCAATTCTCTCTACAAAGATCGCATTTGAGGCTCCAAGGAACTAGACAACCGTACATCTCTTGTGAACACAAGAGCCAACCAAAACAATGGCTTGTTGTCTACGATCTTCCTTGTGGTGCTCACCATTCTAACATTTTAAACACATGGGAGAAAACATTCCCAAACCTATGCTACTGCTACGTTTGACATCTCAAATCCAACTAACCTATTTTCCTCGATTTCCTATTACAATTTTATAAACTCACAACTCATTCATTGTCACGGACTTCATAATCTTGTGCATCTTACTTCGTTCACAAATTCTTATCCAAAACAACATTCACCGAGACAAGTGACACAATAACATTTTTACCTCCCTTTGCTAATTAAATTCCCTTTTCCATATATCATTATTCCCCGTAGTACCATTCTATAACGCTATTCAACAATCGTAGAGCATAATTAGTTACCTGCCTAGGTTTCTTACTCACAATGTAATACTTTTCTTAAGGGGCGCAACTTACAGAGTAGGCTCCCTTAGCAAAAAATCACAAACTCTTACTTTATTATTTCCCATGTCAACAAATTTTAACCGCACATCATTTTCCAGTCAAATTTTATAAAGTATGAAAATTATGCTTAACCACTCTACTAACTCCAAAGCTCAACTCATTATTCACTATTGTTACATAAGTTCTTAGGCTGTACCCTATCTCAGACCTTCCCGGCCTTTTGGCTAAGATCAAAGTCTTGACACAAAAGATCAGTGCTTTGTGTGAAAACACAAA